>JBBAXF010000004.1:70675744-70718393 GCA_037837765.1 Delichon dasypus
GAAGACCTCGATGTCCTGTAACCCTGCCCTCAGCTCATCTTGTGGTTGCAGAAGATGAATAAAGTGTGTGTTACACTCAAGTCTTCCAGGACAGCAGCTGATTTTAATGAGAAGCATACACTTTCACACCCTCTGGATTTAAAGGAATCACCTGGCTACTCAGCCATGCCCTCCTTCGCCTCCTCTTCCTCCTCCAGGTCTTTAATTGCTCATTTCTACCCCCGCTGCTCCTTCAGACCAATCAACTCCCTTCGGTCCTCTGATACACGTTATATATTTCTCGTTATTTGGTTTTATGCTGTTAACTATTTGCTGTTTGAATTCCCTCTTGGCCCTCAAGTTTCCACCATAAATGTGATAAGTTACAACATCTGTTCTGCCAGGACTGGACTTTCACTCTCAAAAGACTGTTATTTTACTTCAAAAACCCCCAAAGCGCAGCAACTCACAGCTCTCGGTGTTTCGTGGAGCACAGCAACCCCTGCACAACGCCTCTGAGGCCAGAGGAATGCAGGAAATGACACCTTTGGGTGAAATTTTCTGCACTTTAGTGTGAAGAGTGCACTTTCAAACTTTGTATCAATATAGCAGTTAATCTGGGTGAGAAAAGACGGCTTCAGTCAGAAATAAGCCCTCTACAAGCACTTAAATTGCACTTTTTACTTCACTTTCATGTGAAAACTCTCGCGCTCTCTCTCTGTCTATATATATATATTATTTTGCAGAGATCACTATAAGAAACGTTAGGAACATCTGAAGGAAGCAAGAGGCTTTCTTTGAGCCAGAATAATGCTTTTCACCTTTCAAATTCACCCAAAGCTTTACTTCTGGGGAAAAAAGAAAAAAAAAAATCAACTCTCTTGTTGAAGCCAGCTTAAAAAAAATGGAGAAAAATGTTGTTTGTCCAAGCCACTTCTGAGCCTAGATTTTTTCAAGTAATTATTTATTTGCTGGCAGGGATTTTGATTGTTGACCACAGTGTGGTCTTTCTGGGTGAAGTGCAAGAGGGCTTCCACATGCTGGGAATCACCTCAAGGAATGAGGCAGGATGGAGTGAAATACATCACCTCAAAGGGTTCTCAAATGCGGTAGGAAAGATGAGGACAGCAAACATCTTCCTTGAGTTCATAAAGCTGGGTGGCAGGGGAGAGCAAACAAACATCTTCCTTCAGTTGTCAGAGCTGACTGGCAGGAAAGGGCACGGCCCTTTGCTGCCTGCCACAAGCACAGAGGCCACCCTGTCTGACTTGAGGCTAGAAAAGAGCCTTTCCATCATTCCACAGGCTCCTGTTGGAGGAACAAGCCTGAAGATCATGTCAGGGGTGATGGAGAGCTGGTCCCAGTGGATGTTGGTGGGGTGGACATACGAAGTGTGTGATTCCTGCTTGGTACAGTGGCTGCTCCTGAGCATGCAGAGCTGGTGTTGCTGCTATTATCCCTTGCATCTCCAGTGCCAGCTCTCAGAGTTCATCTTCAGGGAAATTCATGGCAGTGAAAGACATTTGACTCACAGTTGTGGAGTCCAGCGTTTTCCCTTTCTGCCTAGAAAAGGATGGGAAAGGTTTGTACCAGCTGCCTGCCTCTTTTAGCAGAGCTCAGTGTGAGCTGGGAGGACTATCTGGGGCAGCTGGAGAGTGGCCTGGGCTCAGTATCTTGGCTTCCCACCACAGAGGTCATCCCGAAGGGCAGGGAAGTAATTGGGAGAGAAGCTAGGGGAAGTTCAGTGGTTTTAAGAGGTTTCTGTCCCAGGATGGAACAAAAGCCAGGGAGATTTAACCATCTTCTTGAAGGAAAATGGCAGGGGAAAAAGATGTGGGGATGACTCAAACAGTTGTGCTTCAGTTTCCTTTTTTTTTTTTTTTTTTTTTCATTTTTCATTTGGTTTTACAATGTATTTCCCTTTTTGAAAGAGGGGATCTTGAAACACTGCACTTAAGACCCAAATGAAACACTTCAACCTTATCAAAGTACTCATCCTCTTTCTTCCCCCCCCCCCCCCCCCCCCCCCCTTTATTTCTTTTTTCTCTTTTTTCCTTTTCACCTTTAAATGAGTTTTGTCACAAGGTAACACTTCTAAGTGAAGCACTTTGCTTTGGATAAATTGATCTTTCCCACTGGAATATTGTTCCAGCAGAAGGAGGTTGCACAGCCTGGGAGGAGGTCAGGCATGTTGTCCGTGCCACACGGACAAGGCTCAGATACCTGCACAGTCTCAAAAAAACTCTTCTGAAAGGTCTGTCCCAGCACCTCAGCAGCCTCCAGGGTATGCTTCAAGCCAGTAGCAATGCAACGAGGTTGTCTGATTTTTTTCCTCGGAGTACCATCTTCAGACTTGAAATAAAACACCACTCTAGGATTAGGCAGATGAATTATCCCCTCGTGAAATAATCCTGGTGGGTTTTTTTACCACTTTTTTTTTTAATCACACTTTTACCATCTACAATGTCCTGTGGCTAGAAGTTACACAGGTTAACCTCCATATATGAGAGAAAAATCCCTTTGCTTCTTTTGAACCTGCTTTCTTCTAGTTTGATGTATGAAAAGGCAGGAAAGCCTGCATCCCAGTCATCTCCTCCATGCTATTTTAGACTTGCTGAACTCCTAATCTACCCATCCTTAATTATCACCCAGGTCTTACAGAGACTGAAGAGTCCTGATCTGCTTGCTCATGCAGCCCTATTTCCTTTCCTACGGGGCTAGCTGCTTCTTTGCCCAGTTGCTTTTTGACTGAGAGGAGTCTCAATTAACCCTAGTCCCCATATATTTAATAAAAAAGAAAGGAAAAAAAGGAAAAAAGAAATCTGGAAGTTGCTCTGTATTTCTGTACCTCTGATCGTGCTGGTACTTTTCCCATCCTTCCTTATTTAGGAGAATGCATTTCTCCTGGAGTCTCTTACACAATGCTGAAATTGTCTCTTTTCTGAGTGGAGGTAGGGACATTTTTCCTCACTGAATAAAACTTTTCCTTTTTCTTTTTATCTTTTATGTCTAAAATACACCTTGTGCTGATGGGGGTAGTTCTGTTATTTTTATCAATTTTGTCAAATGCCTTCAGTCTGAAAGGATAGTGAAAAATATTTCTGAAGAGTGTTGGAACATCTCGGTTTTCCATTTTCAATATGAAACTTCTGCATTTTTCTTCAAAATAGTATTTTGTTGGTGCTTAGAAGGGGGAGTAAATGATTTCCTATTTCCTTAGGAACAACATGCATCTCCTTGCTGCAGAGAAACACCAGTGTGAGAGGCCTGATATTTTACAGCACTGGAGGGCAATTGTCTGCTGAGAGGAAAGGATCTGTGGTCTGGGAATGAAGAAAGAGCTAGTGTGATATAATTTGGCAGCTGGTTTCAACCTGGCCAGACTTCTGCACTGAAGTTCTCTCTCTTCAAAGAGAAAAAGCCCTCAGCTTCCCATCGGATCCTGACAGGCTAAAACCACCCAGATCCTGCATGATGCTGGTGACATCCCGCACACTGCCGTTTACAGACAGGCTCCCTGTCGGAAATTAGGACTCTTAGGAGAGACCGGGATGTGATTGGCGGTTCTTTGATGAGTGCCCAGCAAGCTGTCAGCTCTCCCGAAAAATCAGGTGGTGAGGTGGCGGCTGCTCTGTTGAGGGCTGGTCGTTCTTCGGAGGATGCAGTCCTCGGGTTCTGCTCGCTCCTGGCTGCGGCGCAGACAGCACAGTGAGGAGGGTGGAAGAGGGGAGTGATTCTTGTTCCCAGCGCTCCTGAGCCGCTGCTTTCAAATCATTTAACGCCGAATAAATTATGGTGTAATTTAGTTGCATAGCATTTCATGCTCAATTAGTGCCACTTTAGAGGAGGCAGTTAGTTCTCCATGGAGGATGAAGCTGGGGAATTTCACTTCGCACTGGGGTGGGGAGAAATTTATCTCTTAAAGATAAACGAGTAACCACGGCAACAACACAACTCGGGGAGAAGCCAGGAGGAGAGGAGCGGCTGGAAAGGAGGGAAGGGTAGATAAGGGACAGGCTGGCAATAGTCTCTTACTTAGGGAACAGATATATCTGTGGGAGGAATGGTGCTGCTGGGCTGCTGCATTCAGAGCTTCTGTAGGAGCCCACCAGTTTGGTAAGGGTGCTCTGCCCTGGAGACATGGTCACCCCTGGACAAAGCAGGCTCAGGAGACTGGGACAGTGGGTAAGGGAAGGTGAAAAAAAAGTCAGGATGTCCCTGCAGCTGACATCCCACAGGATAAAACCATTGGGAAAACCTAAGTGGGCTGGTGGTCAAACCAGAGCTGGGGGAACACTGCTGGAGGTGGGCTCACGGCCACGGAGATGCAACAGCCAGCTGTGACTTTACATCCATCACAATGCAGGGGCAATGGTGTGGACATCAGCCTAGGACGTCCAGGACCCCTGGAGAGCCCTTCTCCTCCTGCCCATCTCCCTCGCCACCGGAACTCGAGCAGGTGAGATGAGAGGCATCCAGGGGTTCAGCCATGGGAGGAGAACACAGGAGCTTGGGGCTGGACACCACGAGGAGGATGCACATCCCTCTTCCTAGCCTGAGAAACTGGACATCCTGGAGTTCCCGGGGCTACAGGGGGCACCCAGCAGCACCCTCTGAATGACATCAACACAGTGGGGGTGTATAACAGCAGTGCTGGGACTGTCCCAGCTTGGCACAGCTCTGAGAAAATGACTCCTCAACAGGACATTCCCCTTCAAGCTCAGAGGCTTGCTGGGTATGTCTTGAGCAACCATGTCCTCAACCCCGTGCCTAAGGATGCAATTCCCCAAGCTAATACGTCTAAGTGACAGAAAGCATTTCCTGATGTTCAGATGCAATTTTTCTCATCTGATTTCATTCTCTTCCTCACAGTGAAACCACCAGGAGATCCTTAATACCCTCACTCCTCCTCCCAAGTTCTTGCCAACAGGCAAGGCCCCCATTTACTCCTGCTCCTGCTCTGGGCCTTTCCCACAAACTTTTCATCACTTTTGCCCCTTTCTGAAGTGCCTTTGCTTTTCTGGCAGCTTTCTGGTGTCCAGGAAGTCACACAAGCACTGTTCCCAGGAGAGAGGTCTGATCCAGATGGGTCCTGTCTCCAGATGTCTCCTTGCACAAGCCCTGTGTGCGAGCAGCCGCGTGCTCAGCCGGCTGTCTTGCAGAGTGCTAGGGCAGGGTCAAGCTACCCATGCTCATGGCCTTACCTTAGCTGTTAACTTAAATAATAGCAGCAAAAAATCACTTCAACCTCTCTCCTCCACCTTGGCTTCCCCCCCAGGTCCCCAGAGCCCACTGCTTCTCCCTCTGGCAACATCTGAGCTCCTCCTGCAGTATTAAATCAAGGTGTATTTGTCATGAGGTGGAGCCAGCCGAAATCTCTCAGGAGGTGAAGTCGGGGCACTGATATCAGGTTGTCTCAACTTATGAGAAGAAGAGTCTGTGCTGTTGAAAAGGATGCAAGCTTCTAAACTGGGGGAAAATAAAATTACTAACACAGAGAAGAATAAAGTTTTCCTTAAAGAGAGCACAGCATAAGTTTCTTCTTTAATAGGCTCCTGCAGCTCTAGGAATAAAACAGGAACTGTCCCATCGAGATCTTAACCACAGGTATAGAAAATGCATGGGGAGCCACGGGCTGTGCTTTGAAATGACAGACAGCTGTGGGATAAATGAAGACGCTGGTATAGCAAACGTGACAAAAACAAGTACAGCACAGTCTCTAGAATGGACAAAAGATGATGAATGCAGATCTGTAATTAAGGGTGTAAAGAGGATACGCCAGCAGTTGAAGAATTGAAAGGAATGAGATGCAACATAAGGTATCTAAACATCCTCTTCCAGCCAAGTAATTCTGGAAGAAAACCACAGGTCATCTGTCATGACCCCCTTTGTGCACTCTTGTGTGAAGCAGGGAGATGCATCTGGTTTCTACTGAATGGCGTCCAGTATTTGACTGGAGCATCTTACAGAAAATCATCCCTTTCTTTTAGATGTGAAGAAATTACCACGTCCCAGAAGTTACCACATCCCTGGGATTTTGACTGAATGTCTGGTCACATTTTCTCTTGCAAATCTGGGCCTTATGTCTTACTGGAATTTGTCTGACCCTAATTTCCAGCTGTTGACTCTTTTGTTCCTTTCCCCATGTGACTGAAGAGCCTTTCACACCTTGTATTTTCTTCCCGGGAACGTACTTACACATTGCAATCAGTTAAATCTCAGTCTTCTTTTTGATGAGCTAAACAGATCAAGAATTTTCAGTCTCTCATTGCAAGGCTGATTTTCTTCCAGCTCCACAGGTTTGGTTTTTTTGGGTATTTTTTGGGGGGGGGGTGGGGGTGGGGGTGGGGAGAGGGTGGGCTCTTTCCTGCGCTGCTCCCACTTGCTCAACTTTGATCATCTCATTTTCCTGCCATCATCTTCCTCCCCATGAGTTTTGCTCATAATTCCCTTGAAACGTGGAAAATTAGTCTTTCTGAAGAATTGAAAGTGTGTGTGTGTTTCCCTAGCCAGCACCGTGCTCCAAAAGATGACATAAATGAAATAAAATGACAATTGCTGGTATTAAGCAATCACCAATTTCCAAAAGCAGGGATCTCACTGATCACTTCATGTTTGCTGTTTATCCTGACACATCTATTACTGACGCAGCATTCCTTCGGACAGGGGCAATATCTCTGGTGTCGGGATCAACAACATCTCTGATTTTAAGCACTTGCCCGAAAGTTCCTTGGGGAGGCACAGCATCTCAAAGGGAGCATCTAGTTAAGGAAACACAGCTGCCAATTTGTACGGCCCTTTGTCTGTAGTGCCCTTCCCTGGGCAAAAATGAGGATCTTGGACAGTTAGAGAATGGGATTTGACCCAAACTTTCTTTCCCTCAGTTATCTCACAGTTTTCATCTCTTGCTTCCAGCCTGGACTCCTTTTCTAGGTTCCTTCCAGTCTGATGGCCGCTTTCGCATCTCAGGTGCTTGATGTACCCCTTGATCTTGATAACAATATGCAGGAAGCTATGCAGGGTCAGCCCTTGCTCTGCAAAATCCTTCTCTTGGCTCTGTCTAGGGAATTGTGCTGTTCAGTATCATCCCAGGATGTTATTAATGTGTTGTTTACTTCTCCCTCCCTGTCATTAATAAAGATGTTAAACTAGACCAGCTCTAACATCGATCCCCGTGGCACCTTCTGGACACCTTCCTCCCCATGCAGACCCCTGTAGTTTATCATGGCTCTGTGTTTACACACCTCTTAGGCAATTTTCCATCAGGTGTCTCAGCTTGTATCCACTCCAATTCGAATTCATTTGCCAGGTACGGTTTTGCAAGCCGTTCTGTCAAATACTTTATTAAAGGTGGCCTCTAGATACTTGCATTTTGCTTCCCTTAATACAAATGGCTTCATCAGAAGAGATAACAGACAGGCTGGTATACACTTTTAGAAGAAGATAGGGCCACGTTTCATATACAGGCAGTGGCTGTCAGCATGAGTGTTTAAATTTAGGGGTGTCGGGGAACACAAATTGAAATTGCCCATGCCTTTTGGAACCAGATGTTTGATTCTGGTCACCTTTCCTTGGTGTGAATGTGTTTGTTTTGTTTTGCCCAAAACACAAATGCTAATTTTTAAGAAGTTGCCAGTTGTCTGTGAGAGGTTTCCAAAATTCTCCATGACACTTAGTCAAATGTATTTTCTGGAATACCCCAGTCTCGAAAAAATAATCTACACTGGGGGACCAGCGCTCCTGGCAAATTTGGACTAAATCTAGCAAAGCAGGGCATGGGAGGGAATACCTGACCAGGGCAGTGTTACAAACCGAATATTTTCAACGTAAATTCCAATTGTTTGGTTTCCAGGTTGGAGCATGTATGCGGGCAGCGAGAGGAAACCATGGAGTTGCCGTGTGGATGGGCTTGAAACAGCACTGTGTCTCCACGCCCTTTGTCTGGAACGCCCTGGGGACAGTCCTGGCTGCAAGGGCTAGCTCCTGGCTCACTCTAATGCTGTCAGTGCTGCTGGGTGTCACAGTCAGCTCTTGCAGTCTGCTGGCCTGGGAGAGAGTCTCCAGACTGTGTGATTTTCCCCCAGCCCAGCAGAGAGCTGCCTTTTAAAGGGCTATGGATTGCAGGGGGAGCAGTGCCAGGACAAACCTTGCAGGCTCTGCAGTCGATAAGCATCACAGCAGGTCAGAGAGAGATCACATTCCCAGTGCCCTACTTCATCTTTCCCTCTCCTTCCAGCCAGGCTCTCCATTACAAAATGTACAAGTCAGGCAGAACAGCCCATCTCCCCTCATTCGTGTGCGTGCTTATGTGTTTGTGTGTGCAATCATTTTTCTCCTCTGTCAGAAGACAAAGCTGGCTTGTGAAAAAGCCATTAATCTGAGCCCATGCCTCGTGCTCCTTTTCTGCTGTGCAGGACTCCAGAGGAAGTGCTGAACGAGACATTCTGCTGTGCTAATGCTTCCTAATCTTCCCCTCTACCCTGATAGTCTCCAGCAAACCCTCCCTGAGCTCTGGGGCTATACGTCTTCACGGCTGCTCACCAGGGGCATCATTAGGAAAGGGCTCTTAAATGGCTTGACATTCATGGCTTCCCAGAGGAATGGAGCTGCTGACAGATCTCTCCATTTGGAATATGAAATCTATTTGTTCAGATGCATAATGACCGATTTGTCTTCTCAGAGGAGCTGCTGGTGAGTCCTGGGACTCAGTTATGGTGCTGCAGGCCAGCAGCTGCATGCTGAGACCACAGCAGAGCCAGCCCTCAGTGATACTGATTAGAGGAGGGGGAAAAGGCGGCCCTGAGGAGGCAGAGGTTGTAGGGGAATTACAGTCCAGGGATGGAGAAGGTCTGGATAAAAAGAGCCCTGCAAGGATCCAAGCCAGACAGTGTGCTGGAGCTCACTGAAACTGGAGGGGAAAAAAGGGCAGCAGAGCTGTCCTGGAGGAGCTGCTGGGTCATGGTACCATCTCCTGTAAGGAGCCTTGACCACGGCCTCATTTTCTTGTTTGCAAGCAGCACCTGGGCACTCAACCTACACTGCACCGATCCTGACACCAGGTGGGAACGGACGCTGCTGGTTCTTCTGTTGTTGATCAGAGCACTGTGGAGAGCAAAGTGGAACAGCAAAGCGGCATCACAGTGCACTATCAGGGGCACACTGCCTCCATATCTCAGGCTTCACCAAGAAAAGTCACACTTTCCCTTCCTGATTCATCCCACCAAAGCCTTGAGCAGCTTCAGGGCAATGAAGGAAACTCTGGGGCAAGGAAAGAGCACAAATTCCTGATGGAAAAGCAGAGGAGAAACATCAGAACCCAGAAGGGATTGAGGAGGCAGAGAAGGTCACAGAATCACAAAATCAGAGAATGTTGGTGGTGGAAGGGACCTCTGGAAATCATCTAGTCCAACCTCCCTTCTCGAGCAGTTTATTGCACTTGGGGTGATGTAGTACAGAGTAAAAGGAGGACACAAAAAGGGGAGATGTTAGAAAAACTTAACCTGAAACAGGGGAGAATCAGATCCCTGGAGAAGTAACCTGGATATAAGACTCGTTCTGCAAATGACCTGCATGGATCCAGCATCCTAACTGCCTTGTAGTGGGAGCTGCTGGCAGGCTGTAGCTTCTGTTTCCTGAGGGAAAAGGTGCCCAGAGCACTGAAAGGTTCATTCTTGCCTTCACAAAGTGTACAGCTGCGTCTGAGCACCTCCTTCCCTGACACCCTCCTACTGCAGCTGAATCAAGGCACTCTCTACCACTGAGATTTTCGCTCCAAGGGGAATCCCAGCATTTCAGTGTCTGCTTGTTTTTCCCAAAAGAGATGGAACAGTTGCTATTTTGAAATTTTCCACAGAACAATAATTAAACAAACAAACAAACAAAATCAGGAACAACAGAAAATGTGGACAACAGCAAAATGTTTCTGTGCTGTGAGAAGGTCTGGCAGAGTTGGACTTACGTGGTGTAGGAATATGCAGACTGAGGGGATATGGAAAGCTGATGAAAAATTATTCTCAGGTCTGAGCTCCCCTATAACCCCTTGACTTGGCATCAGAAAATCAGAAGAGAAAAAGGCATCTGAGGACAATGCAGTACCTGCTATTTCAATGCCAAAATATCTGTACTAGGTCTGCCTCCCAATTTCCAGCATGGATGAATTCGTTTTCAAAGCAGGAAGCAGCTGAAAATGCCTGGGCTTGTCCTGTGCCAATGGGAGGGCTTCCCAGGCACACACAGCCCTGACTGCTGCAAATGCTCCCAGGCCAGCTGCCTGCTAAATCAGAAGCATGATAATTGAATCAGAAGAACAGGAGGGAAAAGCCACAGCTCTGCTCTTCTGTGCCCCATCAATGGACCAGTTGGCTATCTGGACCTTGGGGCTCTTCCAGGGAGCCCTTGGCAGCGCTGCTCACAGGACTGTTTGCCTCTGTAATTATAAACAACACCAAGGAGATGCCCGATGTGCTCAGGGCCACCTTTCATGCTGGGATTTCTCTGTTTGCATTGGGTTATCACTGTACCATGAATTTCTGGGTGTGTGTATCAGGACAGGCGCCAGCTGGGGAGCAGAGAAGGAGAGAGCTGCAGAGAATGCCAGGCTCCTGGAGGTTTCCAGAAGACAAGCCCAGGTCTAGCGCTTGCCGTGGTCACTGTAGTTGGATGAAGGGTCACTAAGGTGGTGTTCCTATAGTTTCCTAAGGCACCACTGGGTGTGTAGCCAGGCTGGATGAGGAGCTGGAGGAGATGAACATACTCCGTGGTTGGGGTAGGAATTCTGTGGTGTGGTTTAAAATTGAACCAGCCTGAAATGTATCATCTCCATCACTATGCCCTGTGGACCCACAGGCCAATCTACCATCTGGAAGTCTGTTTTCCTCCTTATCCTGCTGTCAGCTCAAGAGGAGAACGCTGGTGTTACCTCATATGCAGGCCCTGTGCTGCTGCGTAACTGTGGAAACAGCCCTGGAGCAGGCAAAAAGAGGCTGTGTGGCAAGGGCAGCTCCATCAGGGAGCAGGAATTACAGGGATCAGGAAGCACTGCTCAGCTGAGCCATCAAAAATGCCAGTATTGGCTGCAAAAAGCTCTCTGGTGAGAGGGCTGTCAGGATGTAGAGACGCAGGCAGCACACAGACCGAATGCTTGCTTTTGGTGGCAGAGAATGGAACAGGAGCTCTGCTCCAGCCAGACCCAAACTCCGACTCAGAGCCACACCCATTCCAAGATGAGCTGTGGTGACTGCTGTACAGTCTGCATGGGCAGAGGTGCGGGTGGGCTGCCCTGGTGATGTGTTCATGCAGGCCTGGGAGCACGTGTGCCAACATTCACCCAGGCCTGGCTGATCTACGGGAAGCTGGCACCTTGCAATCAGACTCCCGCAAGTCTGAGCCCCCAGACAGAGTTTGGGGCAGCATTCATGAGGAAGAAGAGTGGCTTTCTCAAACTGTATGGAGAACTATTATTCCCAATACAGCAGCAGAAACATCAACGTCCCTGGGACAGAAGCACTTCCTATGTGTGTGGATGGATGAGGATGCAGCCCTGTGGTGCATCTTGGAGCTGTTGGAGCAGCTCTGTGAGTGACAGAGCTCTCAGGCGCTGTTGTCCAGGGACTGCTGGCTCAGCCCCTGTGTGTGTAAAACCATGGGTGTCCCAACGGTTCCTGTGTGTGTAAAGGTTCTGCTGGAGAGAGGCTGCTTCCTTCACTGGCAACTCAGCAAAAGAAGAATGACCCAGCACCCAAAACAACCCAGGGGTCAAAAGCCTTCCCTAGCAGGCTTGTCCCTGTTGCACGGGGGTGAGAAAACAAACAGCATGTCAGACAGATGTTAGCTAATGAACTGGAAGGTGCCCAGGGTGAGCATCCAGCTGGAGTCACACCAGAAGATCTGTGCAAGTGTGATAAACCCTGGCTGTAGGCATTTAGTGGGCATTTAGTGGGCTGTGAAATGCAACTTTGAGGCATTTCAAAACCAAGTGAATTTATTTCATTCTAGTTGTCCCTTACAGGGTGCTAAGACATCACAATCTTATCTGGTTGGTGTCATAGTTTATTCTGGGGCAGTTTACTTGTGGAGGGAGGGTTGGAAGTTGTGCTGGTTTGGGTTTTTACCCCTCTCTCCCTGCAGCTCTGCTCCCCAGCACCGTGTGACACCACTGTATCTTTTTGGCAGGCTGTTACCTAGATCTTGGTGCCAGAGGTGAACACAGCTGCCCATGGAGCTGTCTTCCTAAAGGCATTCCTGAAGGGGGTGGCATGGCTTCCCTGCAAGGGGGGGGTCTACTGCCTTTTTACTTCTGTCCTGACCTGTTGGATGGTTTCAGACCTGGCTGGCATTTCCACAACAAGCTGTATTGTCTCTCTCAAAGTCAAGTGTTTTCAGATATACAGAGCGGGGTTTTTGTACTCAGAGCTTGGAAAATTTGCACTGGGCCCTTCGTGTAACTGCAGGAGGAGAAATGAGAATAAACAGATACCTGTGGTCATTCTGAGTCCTGATACCCGGCTCAGGCAGCCTGGGCTCTGCCCTGTGACTGGCTCTGCTCAGGCATGTCCCCACTGAAGGCATGTCAGCCCAGAGCAAACACAGAGTACTGAGAACCCCCAGCTCCTACAAAGACCTTCCATGTCACTGCCATCAGAGGACAAGGACAGGTCCCACCAGCCTGGTTTTGCTGTTCACTCTCAACTCTTCTCGGGTAGGATGGTCTCCTCATCCACACCAAGGAGCAGCTACAAAGGAAGCAGAAACACCAGGAGCAGAACAAAGCCAAAACCTGACGTAATCTTCCATCTCCCTGTGTTCTGGGGGTCTGCATTGCACCCAGCTCTGCTTCACAGGGAGGGTTCCCAGCTGGGGAGCAGGCTAGCTGTGGGGGCTGAAGGGGGTTGCTCAGTGGATGTGAGGACATCCTTGTCATGCTCCAGTCTCTCCACAAAATAATGGGGCAGTGGTACACCTCAGTGATCCCACTGATCCTCAGCTATAAAATCATCACAGCCCTATTTTGCCCTCTCTGCTCCATGGAAAGCGCCTACCACAGTGGTACAGAAACCTCACCATCACTGCAGGCCTGCACTGATACATTCATTTTGTCCCTCTCCCCAATGTCCTCCATCATGACATTTCCAGGTACTTAGGAGCATCAGCATCCCAGGACCACCTTGCAGTGTTCAGCCCTGCTCCTGCAGAGGCACAGTGTGTTTGCAGACCTGGCTCCACATTGTGCATTACACCCAGCAGCATTTATTGCTCAAGGAGCAGAGCCAAGATGCAAAATAAATGTCTGGCTCCTTTACTGCTGGTTTCTAGTAATGGAAGAGCATAATAAACTTTATACAAGCTCCCAGGTGATAACTGCAGAGTGGAGGAACATATTTGTTATATTTTTAATTTCCCCTCTTTGATGTGACATGTTGTTTCCCCTTTAACTGTGGTACAAGGGACATCTGTATGGAGGATGTCTCTTTTCTCACTTTGCTGCCCTTCAGCAGCTTCTGTTGCCTTTCTCCACCTGAGCTCCCTGTGCAGAGTGATTTATCACTGGGCAGACAGTCACAGGACCACAAGGAATATCCTGATGGAAGACCTGTGTGACTGAAGTGCATTGGCATCTGAAGCCTGCACTGTGTCCAGCTCGGTTCCCTTGCAGACATAGGAGAGTCTGATTAAAAGACTCATTTTGCAGATAGTAAAAACACATGGTTCACATTTGTGCTACAGGACAGAGACAAAGCCCATCTCTTGTCTCTGCAGTCGCCGTAGACGACTGTGCTCGTGGCTCTGGTTTGCAGCCTGGCAGTGCTAGCAGCCAGGAGGAGGGAACAGTGTGGTGCTATCTACAATAGGGTTACCTTTGCAGCTGCTTTTGCTCCCCAAACCTGAGCTTTGTGTGCATGCCCTGCAACAGGCTGCACAACCTGTGCTCCCACACACCAGAAATGGCGCCTAAGGGTTCCATATCATTTTCTCCGTCACTTCTCCCCAGCTCGTCCTTCCAAAGAGCTGCACCAAGCTGCTGTGTCTATCAGCGCTTCTGCCTCTCTTGGGTCTTCCCGGCCGCACAGGAGTCGTTTGTCTTTGCTCATTTGGTTGCTCAGCACAGTGATGTTAAGGGACATCACAACTAACCTTCCTCAACCTGGCACTTCTCAAACGCCCCAGCTGCTGTGGGGCTGTTGATGGATTCATGCAATTCCTGGACCTGCAAGGGTCCTGCCACCTGAATCACTTTTATTTTAAGGCACGTCTCCAGTGACCTCATGGAGCAGGAAGGCTTGAGTGCCCACAGTCACTGGGACCCAGTAGGAGCCTCCAGCGTGAAGTCTGTGTGCAGTCCAAGTGCTTTTATATCCATGAAGGATGACCTGCGGGGGGACAGTTCAGAGGAAGGGACTGCTCTTTACCTTGGGAATGAAGCACCAGAGGACAACTTGTCCTTCTGCTTGCCCTGCAGGCACTGGGAGATCACTCAGCCCAAGCCAGAGTCCTTGTGGGGGTTTTGTGTGGTTTTTGGTATTTCCCTCACAGTACTCTTGGATAGCTTTCACCGGCGTTTGTTCTCTAGGATCCTCATGCTGCTGTGGTTCCTTTTGTTATCTGAGTTCTTGTTCTCCTCCTCCCTCTCTGGACTTACCATGCCAAATGGATTTTGATTGCCTTTAGCCAAAGATCAAGTGCTGTTCTCTTTCATTAGAAGCAGTATTTTTTGGACCAAGACGCGAATGACCCCAGTACAGAGAGCTACAGAACAATCCCTTTTACTGCTATGCAGAAGACAAATATTTGCTGGTACAAAACATTTTGGATGCTAATATAGGGATGATTTCTGTACATCTCAAATGTGCAACAAAGTTGACATACCTTTCCACCAAGTCACACGTACCCTGACACCCGCTCTCTCAGTAAAGTTGGAAAACAATGGTCTTATTTTACAGGGAAAATAAATTTGTTAAAAGTGTGCTTTTTTTTTTTTCTTTGTTTATTCTTTCTTTCTTTCTTTCTTTCTTTCTTTCTTTCTTTCTTTCTTTCTTTCTTTCTTTCTTTCTTTCTTTCTTTCTTTCTTTCTTTCTTTCCCCTTCTCTTGAACTGGAATGAAACCAAGTTTCTTAATTTTATTTTAAATGTATTTATAGGTTGTGGGAAAAGAAATGAAAAGAGCAATGCTCAAGACTGGCCAAGAGCCAATGACTACTTCTTGGTGCAGGGGGGATGAAATGAGTCTCAGCCAGGCTGATTCCCCCTCGCCTGCTCTGAGTGCTCTGACTTCTGTGCTGTTGGCTACTTTGCATCACTGATTTTCATTAAAAGTCTAATGGAGGACCTGTTGAATTTTTCCAACAAGAATTTAATCAAAATCAGTTCATTACCATTACACGTTTTCTTTTAAATATTTTTTCTTTTTTTTTTTTCCTGAAGTGAAGGACAATGTCATTTGCAAGTAAAAAGAAAATTAATGACCGTTTCAAGTTGAGAAATTGAAGTAGAAAAGATATTTTCCATCTTGAATCTTTGTAGGAAACAGCAAGTGGTGAAATCAAGTTAAAATATTTTTCCAGCTGCAGAGAGAAAGCTGGACTTGGAGCGTGGAGTGAAGGATCAAGGTCCTTTCCTAAAGTGTCACATCCCGCAAACCTGCAAACCAGCCCTTCTGTGTGTAGCTACACAGAGAGGAGCAGGGATACTTTTATAGGCTCCAGTTAGCAACCCAACAGGAGAACAGGTATATCAAAGGGATGGCAGCACTTTTTGTGTCTATCCAAAACTGAGCCATTTCTTTTACCCCAGGAAACCTTCCCCAGCCTGTGGATGTTGAAGCAGGAAAGATGAAACTGGGAGAAAGTGGGATGGGGAGGTCCTAACTTGTAGCTGGCTTCTTCCAGGCATGTTCGCCTTTCCAGGTTGCTCAGTTTTAAAGTAGAATGAGACGTGCTGATTCCACAGATGGGAAAACTTCCCTAGCTGCTTCTAGTCCCAGGTCCCTACAACTCCATCCAGTAACAGATGTTGTCTGGCCAACCCTTCCAGGCTGATGATCTCCATCTGACAGGCGGAGGAAAACAAACAAACCTTCATGAAGACGATGGGCATTTCTTCCCTTCACTGCACTCTCCCATTCCCATGGCAGGCTGGGGTCCCTCAGGGATAGGTGCTGTTCCCTCCCTCTGACTCATGGTGAGGTGAGAGTTAGGTGACACACACCAGGCTGATTTCCCCCTGCAATGCTGCTTCCAGGACTTCCTAGCACATTTTCAACCATCAGGCTGAGCTTTTCCACAGGGAAATAGATCTCTTCCCCTCGGGACAGGCTATGCTCCATGCAATGACCAGGGGTGCCCTTGTTGCTTCTTGCCAGGGCGGCAGAATGATGCTCTGCCACACAGACAGCTTTGCATCCAGTGTTCATGCCAGGCTGGGAGGAAAAAGCAAGCACAGTCTGACAAAGGAAAGGGGAGAAATACCCCACTGCTGTGCTAGGAAAAAAACACAGAAACAAATAAACAGTGGAAACATGGTGTTTGAGTTCTCTGGGCTCCAGAAGAGGTTTAGTGCAGCATCTCGGGGCACATCACAGGCACAGAGAGCTGGGAACACCTTGGTAGTCATCAGACTTGTGCTTGGAAGTGAGCTGTCCAGGACAGGGCAGAACACCTGTCCCTCAGGGCTCCCTCCTCACCCTCCAGCCAGGCAGGCAGGGAGGGTTTTGCCACCTTCTTTCCCAGCACAGCCTCTCTCCTCCCATGTCTCACACAGACATGCAGGTGTGGACATCATTCAGAGGCTCACAGGGGACGAGACTGGGACACTTGTTCACCCCTGCACTCTCTGTGCAGCACCAAGGATTTGGAGACTGCACTAACGGGCAGATGTTTGCCCTTCCAGCTACAAACCACCTCCCAAAAGCAGTATTCGTTACCTCATTCCTGGTATCTTCCCATTCCCAGTGCTTGCTGGGCAAAGGGTGTGAACAGGTTTCAAAACTTTCTGGTTGGCATTCCTGGGTTGCTTGGGTTGGCTCTAGTAATGTACTTCAGAAAAATAAGAATTTAGTAATAAGATAAAAATCTAAACAAAAAATCAGATGACCCTCAATTGCACATAGATACTTCAGTTTCCATCTTCAACACGACTGTGCATAAATTCCTGAGCAGAAAGAGGGTTTGGAAGGTCTTTGAAGGACCCTGTAGTTACCAGCATTACCAGATTAGGTCTCCCAGGGCTCCAAACATTGCTTCATACATCATATGGTGCCTAACCCAAGAGCACTGAGAGCCAGGGAGAAGGAAATTTGGTTTGATTTCTCATCTATCAACCCTCTGACACTTCTCTTCAAGCTACAATCTGCCCTTTCCCACTAAACAGACAAAACTGTGGCCATAATGGGTAGTTCCTTTCCCCATCCAGCTGCTTGTGAGCTCATAATAACACTGCAAAGAATGATCCCTCATTCTGCAAATTCTCCTTTTAAGACACTTTAGGGTCATTCTTTCTTTATGGGAGGAAACAGAGAGAAGAGGAAGGAACAATCCTGAGGGAAAGAGATAAATAATCTTCAAAGAGAACAATTAGCAATCAATTGCAGCACTGCTGTAGAGCAGAGATAGACAGCATATTTCTGGCTTTTAATTCTGATTAATGAGAGAAAGACCTGGCATCCCCTTTCTCCATCCTTGAGAAACTGGTCTCCTGATTGTGTCACAACTGATCTGCAATTGTTCTCTCTGAAGATTGTTTATCTCTTTTCTTCATGGTTACCTTCTCTGGGACCTTAATAAATTGGATCCAGCCAGCAGCAGTGCTTGCTAATTTCCCCCTGAAGAGGATTTGAGTTTTTGTCAAGCTCAGAGGGCACCTGTTTTCTTGGTCTCTGTTGCTTTTTAAAAGATTGTATTTGAAACATTGTTTTCCAGCACTGCAGCAAGAAGATTGCTGGTAGTTACATTTGCACTGGATGAAATCAGCAGCTGGGCTCAGCATTGATCTCTAAATGCAGAGATGACATTGGCCAACAGGATTTTTTTAAGATCACATTTTTATAAGATGTGAGGAACACCTTTTTCTTCTCCCCAGTTCTCAGAAAGGAGTGAGATGGGAAAGGGTTGCCAGAATCTTGAAAAAGCCTCAGGCTGAGCCGTCAGGGGGCTGGACAAAGCTCACAGGACTAGCGTAAGTCAGTGGTATCTAGGTGGTAAAGAAGGGAAAGCCTCAATGAATGCAGAAGATGCTCAGAGCCAAGCCCATGGCACAGCTGAATGCTCCTCTGCAGGAGGCTGTGGGTCCTGCTGCAGGGGGCTGAGAAGGGGCACAGTGGCTCTGGTATCCTGAGGCTTGTGGTGCCTCTGGCATCCTTGCGAGCTCTGCCAGGACATCAGGCAAACTGGGGACCTCTGCACCAGATTTCTCTTGCCACTACTGGTGGCATTAGTACACGGTACTTTTCCTGCTTTCAAGCTGTTGTTCTATGGATACACGGTGAGGCAGCCCCTCCCTGCCAGGGCCATTCTCTTACAGGTAGAGCAGTGGGGAAATGGATGGCGGCTGTTTTTGTGGGAGCACGGAGGTGATGATGCACTCGCTTATTTCTCTGAAAGTGAAGATTAAAGATTTCTTGCCTTTCACCCTTCCCATTCTCAAACCAATCCTCTGTGTGTGTGTGTGTGTGTGTCTGCATGAGTGTCTGTGTTACTGCCTGCATGAACACAAGGGCCTATCTTGCATTAATGCAGTCAGATAAGGAGGCCTCCTTGGGGAATCATTCATCACTGTTTTTATTTCGATATGACAAACACTGCGTGCTTGAGTGGTAAATGAGAAGGTGTTCTTTATCCGACTTCCTTTATGTTCTTGTCTTAAATTCCCTCCTATTCCAAGATGTTGCTACAAGCCCGCTCCCTCTGCTCCCTCTTCTCTGTGACTCTCATCCTTCAGATGTTTAGGCTAAGTCTCTCCATGGGGTCTGATGGGATCAGCTTCATAAACCTTCCTCCTCTTAGGTTACCTAGGAGAAAGGCCATGGGAAGAAGTGTTACCAAAGTCCTTGTGATCCCCAGGGCCGTATACTGTAACCTGCTTTGCGATATGACCATTTCCTCTTGGTTGGAGTGATGAAAGCTACACCTCTAAAAGCCTGCATAATAGTACAGCTGAAAAAGAAGGAAAAAAAAAAAAAAAGAAGTCATGATGAGAATGGAGAATCGGCTGCATTGCCAGCTCCACTGGAAAGTGTGAACTGGGATGTGGGTCCTCTAAAGGTCACCCTGAGCCAGAGAAAGCCTCGACTGAATTCAAAATACTTCTCCTCCTTACTGGCAGCAGCACATGTGTTTTCAGACAGTCTTTAGGTTTCACTCTTAATAATGTTGCTTCTCCTTTGCTTGCTCCAGGGTCAGTCCCCAGCTTGCACAGGGATGGGAGGTCTCCCTGGTTTTGGGTTGCCTGAGCCTGGCGTGGCCGGATGGAAACGAAGTTTGTTTTCTCAGGATCCCAGCTGGCCTCACCTTCTGCAGCACTGACTGTGCCATCAGCCAGGTTGGAAAGTCTTGTGGCTGTCTCTTGCTGGGAATTCAGCACCTAGAACATAAGGTCTGACACTGCCCTGCTTAGGTAAGGAGACATCGTCCCATCATCTCATGGGAAATCCTTTGTAGGTGACAAAGCCACACAGCCCTCTGGACACCTGTGTGTTCCCAGGTTTGTGAGGAGTAGTGGCAACTTCCCAATTGCCAGCATCAGGAGGATATTCTTGGGCACAGAATATCCCAGGGAAAAGCATCCAGCTCTGCCTTTAGATGTGCCAGCATTATTAGCAAGCAGCAGCCTGTGAATGACAAGCTCCTTGATTTAGAATTAACCTGGCATTTTATTCCAACCTATACCATGTTGTTTTTGAGGAAAAGAGCAGCTCACACAGCTCTGACCAGTGCCTGGAAAACTCGGAATGGCAGAAGGCAGCTCTCACTGGTCCTCAGCTGAGAGGTGAGTGTGAGAAGCCAGACTGTTACCTGCAAGAGCCAGAGAGCTCCTGAATACAGATACAACTGCATCCTGCCTTGAAACATGAGAGAAGCCAGGCAGTGGTGTCACCAGCAATAACCACAGCCTGAAACCACAAGTCAGGTTTCAGGGGTCTCATCCCTTTTCCCCGATGCATTGTTGGCTCTTGTCCACTTTCATCCTGCTCCAGCATCTCCCTGACAGACCCAGCTGGATGATGACTACTTCAGGGTGGGAAGCTTCCCCAGAGACCCATGTCAGTCTTGGAGGGGCAGAGAATAAGTCATTGTATTTGGGGTTGAGGCTGAAAAATCTAATCCCAAGGTATGGTGCCAGACCTGCCACTTGCAGCTTTCTCCTCCTGGCTGTAAAAGACCTCATGACAACCTGTCCCAGACGTGCCTACCAGGCTGGAGACACATCCTGGTTTTGGCAATGATGCCCCCTACTCTAGGCACCAGCACTGCAATTCCGCTGTGTGAATGTTGAAACTTGACCTATCCTCAGCAAGTTTACCCTGAGAGAAGCGAAGTTCTCGTGTGCTGTGATCAAACTCACCCTACAGCAAGGAGCTCAAGGAAGGCTTCCATGCCTAGGAAAGGGAGGTGGAGGACATCGCCTCTGGCTGGTGCCCCAGATTTTGTGTCCAGCTCTGGGGAGGTGGGACCTGCCCCCAGCATTGTTGATGCTCGGCACCTCGGGCTACTCAGCAAGGACATGAGTGTGCTCTCTTAACGATGCACTGAAACCTCTCATTACCTTCCCCCCAAATTACAGCGGTAAGCAAGAGAGCATCAGACCCCTGGGAAGAAGAGTTCTGCCAAATCTGCCCCACAATTTCCGTGAACTGCTGATCCAGCCCAGCGTGCTTGCCCAGGGGAGGAGCTCTGAGGACAAGTCTTGCTTAGGAGGTAGCTGGTGTCTTGCGCCAAGTTCCTCCTGCTGCACTCTCTGTTGGACAGGTTGAACGCACCGTGGAAAGCAGGGGGATGGAAAGCAGTTCACTCCTCAGTGGGTGGCACTCATTACAAGGAGCAAGTGCCTAAAAGCAGCAGGGCCGTGCAGCCTTTCTCACTAATGGGGAGGTCTAGCCTGAAGACTGCAAAATGTGTTATTTTTGCAACTTCCATCCCTGCAACTACATGGAGTGTAACAGGAAAGATTATCTTGACAGCTCTCCCACCTCACTCTCTCATTACAGCTCATCCAGCAAGGTTGGGGGGCGGGGGGTGGAGGGTGGGAAGTAGTGAAGCAGTGCTAGGAGGATGTGTGTTTTTTATGGTTATGTCTTATGATGTGTTAATTTGCCAAATCAAATATATGTCTCAGCACTTCCACCTTTGCCTCCTGCATGCCTGCAAAATAAATAGTCATATTAATCATACTTTGCCATTCTCCCTGGGGACTGGGAAGCAGTTTGCAAAGATGGGTTGGGCCAGCCGTGCTGCCTTGTGGTGAGGGTGCTCTGGGGAAAGCTGAGGCACCAGGAAAGTGGAGCAGCTTGCTGGGTGGTGGGTGAAGTGGATGGGTTAATTCAATTCCCACAGCTGCCTGTCCCCGACTGGGAGGTAAGGTGGCCAAAGGCAGAGTGGAGAGAACCCACGGAGGTTTCAAAACTGGGTCATGTGAGCTCTCACTGGCTGGCAAAGTCCAGCATTAGGGGTGAAGAGTGGGCAGGTAAGAGGTACCTGAGGTGTGAAAAGGAGCAATGAGAGAAAACCACCCCCCAGTCCAAACAGGAGGAGAACATGATGTAATTGTTCACCTGTGAGCTGCTGAAGCTGAAGTCAAGCAGCAGCTGGGTATTGGGGGAAGAGGCTCTAATACTTCATTGTGGAGTTTGTTCCCTCTTCCCTCCCTCCAACCCGCTTACTATAAAGAAAATTTTCTTCTTTTGCAGTCTGCTTTTCCTTTCTTAATCTTTGATGGCTTCATTTACACTGGTTCTCTGTCTGCTGACACCTGCCATCAGCTCTGAGCCTCTCTCTGCTGGAGGAGTCTGTGACCCATAAGATCCAGCACAGTAGAATAAATTATTAATCAAAATAATGTCACCCAGCAGCTCTGCAATCCAGGAAAAATAAAACGCTGTAGAAGAGATGTTCCTGCAATGAGAAGTGTCACTATGTCCATGATGATATGTCTTCCTGGCCAGACATTTTACTGAAAGAAATCAGTGTGGTACACTGAAGTTCACAATTTTGGGAGCATGTGGGCTGTGGGACTCACTGGAATGGGAGCAATGCAACATTGAAGGCAATCTCTGGGTGTTTAAAACTCAGAAAACATGAGATGGAAAAGGGAGCTCTCTGAGCGGTCTGCTTCAGCAGTAGGACATTGCACATGCAAGACGGAGCCCAGAAAACCTGAATGTATGAAAAATCCCTACAGTCCTGAAAGAAAAGAGGTGCTCTGCCTGCTAGGGGGAGGATCAGAGAAGTTTAGGGAGTCATGTGCCTCATCACCTCTCCTGTGAAGAGCCATGTCCATTCATGACCTTGAGCCCTCTGCAAACATCACAATGCACCCCTTCCTGTAGGCATCTCACTGGATGCCTGGAGGAGGAAAGATTGTGCCAAGGAGCAGCTGGGAGATGACATTTTTTCAGCACCTTACCCCTACTCCAGGACCCTTTCAGGCAGGGCTGACTGTAAATCAGAAATCAGCCCTCTTAGTGGCTTGAAGTGAAATGACAAAGCTGTGCAGCCAGGGAGAGGATCCAGTAGGTACTTGTCTGAGTAGGAGGTTAGAAAGAAAAGAGAAAGGCCTTGTGCTCTGCATGGGAGAACTAAGTCATTTGGCTTGAGTTACAAACAATGTCAAGCATGGCCCCGAGTCCCCCAGTTACCGTCAAAATGCCACCACCCTAGCTTCTCATTCATGCATCTGAGGTGCTCTCCAGACTCCCATCTCTAGCCACACCATGGTACCACTGCAGCCTTTGGTGTTTGCAGATTTAGTCTGAGGAATGTTGATTTGCTGCTCCCCTGAGATGTTGCTCTAGGTTTCCACAACAAAGATAGGTTGAAGGAACACTGCCAGTAAAATTTCCCAACCCTCCCGCCCCATTTCATACTTCAGGGGAGACCTAATATTTTGAATGTGATGCTTCTCCTGGTTGATGATGACTGAGCCAAGGACTCAGAGCCACACATCATGGTGGTGTTATCAGTCAATTGTGGGACACAATTCCTGCCAAGGATATCAGCTCCAGGAGAGATGGGTCACATTTATCCTGGGCTTCTCATCTTGTCCTCCATAGTGAATGACTCTTTTTGCCCTCTGGACAGAGTGCTGGCAGCCTACCATGTTCCCAGCGCCTCTCTGGTGTCCCTCCCATGCACATGCTGGAAGCCCTGTCTCAGTATCCTGAGGCTGTTCCCTGGGTAAAGGACAAGATAGAACTGCAGTAACCCGACAAGTCACTTATCCTTATGGCATGGCTCAGTTCCCAGCTTCTTTCCTATTATGTCCTTAGTCTCAAACAATTTGCATTAAGGTCATGGGATGAGACTGGATAGGATGGGAGGCTCACACATCTTCCAGGGGTTTGCGGAAAAAAGGGCCACGAAGGCAGGCAAGGACTCTGTTGGGTGCTTCACACTCAGGGACGGGGTAGAACCAGCCTTCTTCACCAAGAGGGGCAGGAAGGGCTGGAGATGCCCGCTTCCCTGCCTGTGCTTGAAACTGCAATCATCTGCCAGCTCTGTTGTGCAGCAGCTTCGGGAGGGAGACTGGCGCCCTGCAGCTCCCTGTCCCCTGGCTGCCCGGGGAGGAAAAGCAGGTTCTGTGCGAATGTGCGCCCTTGGCGGCTGCGATGGGCTCAGAACAGCTAAATGCTGATGCGGTTCATGCAGAGACTGTCATCCAGATGACTTGTGGGGAGCAGCGTGGCTGAGGATGGAAGGTGCCACGGGAATTAAAACGACTGTCTCCAGATTATTTGTGAGCCTGGGATGCAGGCATTCATCAGCAAGTCTCTCTGCAGAGTACATCTCCCCAACTGCTCTGCACTTTCTGTTGTAATGTATATACGTGTCTTATTGCAGCAGAAGGCACAGCCTCTGGTGCCCTCGGGGACACCCCAAAGGACCCTAAACATCTGCACAGGGATGGTGGATACAATAGAGGACAGCCCCTTGCACCCTTGAAAGGCCAGGTGGGATCTCCTGGACATCTCCTCAGGGGCTGGAAACCTCCACCAGACACATGAACTGCTCCCTCAAGGTCACAGAGGAGAAAAGCAGCTGGAGTTGGTTCACATTTTCTTTTTTTAAACAAAATGAACTTTTTCTTATATGCTGTTTTCAGGAATTGCACCAGGAAGGAAAAGATGTCTGTTCCTGTTATTTCAGGAACATTTTCTTAATGCTCCAAACTGACAGGCACACTGACAGCAAAAACATCCTGAACCCCCCTAGACTTTTATTTTTTGCACACAAGAAAATTTGCATATGTTAGCATATATATTTGATATATAATGTGTATATCCTCTGAAAAGTAATTAGTATTTTTTCAGCCAGCTGCAATGATCACATGTTCTTAGGCTCCGTGCTGGCATAATTGGATGAAACGCTGTTGTACGTGTTATACTGCCGGTTTGAAGAACTCATCCAAAAGTTCCCATATGGCCCCAGAATTTCTGAATTTCTGTCAGTGTTTTAAAGCATCTATACCATGGCCAAAAGGTCAGTACAACGTGAGAGGTTGGGGGGGCTGAGCCTGGATGTTAAAGGTCATGTCCAAAAAACCCATCAGGATTTTTGCAGACTCCTGAAATCAGGAGACTTGGGAGACAAAGTAGTTTAGAAAGCCCCAGTCCCTGACAGCATGTTTGAAGAGTGGGGACTACGGCTTCAATAATCTTGTTTCTGCTTGTTTTCAGTTATCACATCATGTAGCTAAACCTGGAAAGCCACTCATGACAGCAATGTGCCATGGAAGAAATGGTTTCTTCTGAGGACGCTGTGAAGGCTTTCTGAGGATAAAGAATAAAACTTGTGCAACTTATTAAAGGAGCTGCATACTGCATCCGCAGGAAAACTTTTGAATGGGGAACACCGTGTATCAGTGAGGATATGAACTACCTGCCTAAAATTGATTGCCAACATGCTCACGCTGTGTTTGGGTGAAAATACTCCTCATCCTCTGCTCTGGACAGATTTTGTCATGGGGAAAGTAGGCAAGAGGCAAAATGCAAGGGTGACTTACATGTTTTCTGATGGAGCAGCAGATGGATTTTTTTTTTTTTCTATCAGCAGATTTAAAGGACTCTAGAGCTTGTGAAGAGTTCAGGTGAAGAAAAATTAAAGAAGCAAGGAAAGGTAAGTCTTGCTTTCAAGTCTCCTCCAGCAGGAGTTTTGTTGATGCCTGTGAGCGAGTTCTTTTGGGTTCGAGGGGGACTGAATTCTCCATCATTAAAAGGAGCTCAGCTGAACTTTTCCACATTTCAAGGGCATTGTGGGCATAAATACTGCCAAACGCTGAGACGCTACAGTAATCTCACATACACCTGAATTAGAAGGTTTCCATGTTGCCCCAAAGGCAGCCATTTGCCAGCTGGGAACTCACTGCATTGAGAGGCTTTATTTCAAAGTAAGCTCAGCCACAGCAGCAAATGACATCCCGGTGTGTCTGGCGGTGAAGGTTGACATGGTCTGAGGAGCTCTCTAACAGCATGTTTTGAAGCCATTTTGAAGGAGCGAGTCTTGGTAGCCACACCTTCGGATGGAGAGCAGCGTGGCAGGCCATGGCGAGGTTGTTGTTTGCAGCTTGTGATGTGCTGGCTGGAAATCAGGTTCCAGGCTTGAGACAGCATAGGCACCTCAGACTTTCAGCCTAGATAGCAACAGGGAACTTCTTTGCTGGTTCCTCTCAGCCCATACTTGAGCTAATTGCGAAATGTGAAGCATGACGAATCGCAGCAGAAAGCATGCCTGACAGAAGGCTCAGGAAAAGGCAGTGCATGTTCACGAGAGCTTGGATACTCACAGGCAAATACTGTTTTTCTTCCAGGTGTCACCAACACATTACAGCCACTGTCACCTGTGGTGCAGAACCCAAAATGCGAAACAATGGAAAACTTAGTTTGGGAAAGAGGAGTGGGGGAAAGAAATTCAGGAATATTTTTATTCCATTGGCCCTATTTGTGGACAAAATACCAGCACAGCCCTGGATTTCATTCTGTTGCAAGCTTCGAAGCTACTGCTCTATGCCTTTCAGTCAGAGGAACCTGGACTTTGTGGGCATTGTCTGGCCAACAGTAGAACAATTCCCCTTAGCAGAAAGGTCACCAGTTTGCTGACAGGGCAGGCTGGCCCTCTGGCATGAGGACAGAACACACAGCAGAAAAACACAAAATTTTATCACGCAAAATGCCAGCCCAAGAGTGCCAGCACTCAGACCTTGCTAGGAACCACCAGGGCCAGGAGACACCACCATGTGTACCACTTAAAGCGGCCTCATGATAAAGCCTCCAGGTTCTCTAATAGTTTTCTCACTCTGCAACCTTCATTCTCGCCAGCCATAAGACTCTTGTTTCAGGCTCTGAGCATTACCATGGTGTTCAGGCTACCAGAGTCACCTCACCAGCTCTATCAAAGCCCCTTGAACAATAAACTGCTGAAATCACTGGATATCTCTGTGATTCCAGCGAAAGGAGTGTTACAGTTCTCCTTTGTCCCCAGGGCAGATGCTCTGAGATATCTAAGGGTTTCGTGAGTCCAGTCTCAGACCATTTTCCCCATGATTTGTGCAAGCTGGAGGCAGAACTATGCTCACCCTGATACTCCTTGTGGAACTCTCATGCCTGAAGTGACACGAGGGACACAACACCCATGTTTTTCTCACACTTGCTCATCTCACAATCTTACAAGGAATAGAGAATGGCAGGAATATTTTTCACAACTGCATTTTTTTACATCTCCAGATGTTTCACTTCCTCTTTTCCCTCCCACCACTGCTGACACGTTGATGAGAGACTCATTCCTGGAACTGGGTTAAGATCTTTGCCTACCAGCTTGGGAATTACATTTTGGGAGATTGCTTTTAACTTGTCTTTTCCAGCTCTAGCAGCTGCTGGTTACTTCCTTTTGCCTGATGCCATGTCAGTAGTCCTAAAAGGATACTGCTAAACTCCAGTCCACCCCTGCAGAGCCCTTGTGAAGCAGAGGCAGGCTTCCATGACTGCTCGGTTTTGCATTTATCTCTCACAATCCTCCAGTTTATTCATCTCCCAGTCTGATAAAATCTTTTTAGGGCTTCTCACAATCCCTTATAGTTCTGTCCTTTCATCAATTTCTTTCCTTCTTCTATTAACAAATAAAATCCTACACAGTATGATGCCACCTGGATAGATCTCACCTCTTGCTCTGTCCTCTTGCTTCTCCAAACCATTAATAAATATTTTCAGTCATGCCCCTCCCAAAGTTAGTCCCTTGAGTCTTTCCCATTTAACCTCCCCCTGCTCCAAAGATCATTTATTCACTCCTACCCTTTGTATCCTGCTGCTAGAGCAGTTTTTGACCCACAACAGGATGCTGCCCCTTACCCTACAGATATTTATTTTCCTTAAGAGTCTCCTGTGAGGAACTCCACCAAAAAGCTTTAGAAAAATCCAAGTAAATTACGTCCAGAAGTGCTCTTTATCCTATTTGCTGTATTAACTCTTTCTCAGGTTTTGGCAGGCTCAGAAGACATGGATCTCTGTGTCTGCTGCATTCATGCTTGTCCCCACGAGCTGTCCGTTCAAAAATCTGACCAGATTTTTGTAGGGCTGGGATGCTCTGTGTTACTCATCTGGCACCAGACTTCCCCAGATCCTACCAAACCAGATATCCACAGGACCCCAGAATATGGTGCCATCTTAACACAGGGAGGGATTTTAAAATAAGGACAAAACTGTGGAGCCCAGATGAATATTCCCACTTTAATTAGCCCAATCATCCCCCTGGAAAATGTGCTGGGGAGAGAAAAAATACTTATTTGTATATTAGATACAAAATACAAATTACAAATTCTGTGTCTTTAATTCACTGTTTTTGTTTTCTTTGCAAGTTTCTGTGTTTTTTAGAAATGTGTTAGTTAATGTTCATTCTTTCACCATGGGATCCTTTAGGCAATCATAAGCCTTTTTCAGGTAAAAAAAAAATCCCTGCGGTTTTTTTCAAATAGAAAAAAACCCCCACATTATTTCAACATGAGATCCTGGGTTTATTTCCTGGCATCTCCACAAGGATGCTGCTCTTTACCCCTGAGTCCTGTGAACCCTTCAGAAGGACCTTGACAGGCCAGAGGGAAGGGTAGAGAAGAACTGCTTGAAGGTCAGCAAAGTTGAACTGTCTGAAGTTCAGTGCAGGTCCTGCACATGGGGAGCAATGAGCCCATTCACAGTCTGGGGGTTGCCCTGCTGAGAAACAGAGCTGAGGAGAAGGAGCTGGGGGTCCTGGCGGACAAGAACACTCCCCTGAGCCAGCAGTGTTCCCTGCTGGAAGGCCAGTGGTGCTCCGGGTTCCCTTAGGAAGAGCATTGCCAGCAGGTCAGGGAGGTGTTCCTGACCCTCTGCTGAGCCCTGTGTTACGTGGAGCACTGTGCCCAGTTCTCAGATCCTCAGGACAGGGAAGACGTGGAGCTCTTGGAGCAGGCCCACAATTTCTTGGTATATATGACATGGCCAACATCTTTGAATATCATCTGTAAGTTTGGTGCTCAGTTTTTGGATATATGTGGAAAATGGAATGATTGAAGAAAAGAGCTGTAAAAATGATGGGAGGCCTAGGAAAAAAGAAAACTTGGAAATGAACATGAAGAAATTAATCTTATTTAGACCTCCAGAGAGAAGGGTAAGAAGTAATTTGACCTGTAGGTATCTATAGAGGAAGATGGTATTTGATATTACAGTCCTCTTTAATTGAGCAGATAAAACAAAATGAGATCCAATGTCGGAAGCTGAAGACAGAAAAAGTAAAGGTGGATATAAGGTGCAGCTGCTTTTTTTTTTTTTTTTTTCCCTTAATAGGCAGAGCAATTAACCACTGGAGCAATTTCCAAGAATGGAAAAATTATCCATCACTTGAGGTTCTGAAGTCAAGACTGGATGGCTTTCTGAAATGCACATCCCATGTCTGCGCCCAGTCATGAGTGCCATGCGGGACTCCTGTAATTCCATGGATCGGGTCCTTGAGGAGGTCAAAACCAATTACCATAATTGCACTGTCTGCTTTAAATTCCCTTACTATCCATGGCCCTTTCTCCACCATGTTTCTAAGACTTGACTGCTTAAGAGCAGCACATCAGAAACCTCTGTTTAGGTTGAAAATATATCTAAAGGAAAAATTGCCATGGTGTCCTTTCCTTTCCCCTCCCTAGATGGCCTTTGGGAACACAGAGGCAGCACTGAACACTTTTCCCTACCATTTCTATCTTGAAGGTGCCTCTGTGGAAAGGCTGCCTGGAGCTTGTCCTTCCCTGTCAATCCTCTACCAGAGCTGGGCAGTGGATTCCCACCTGCCACTCTCTCAGTCCTGGCATGCCCCAGCCAAGCTACTCCCAAACCAGCCACTCTGTGTGTTTCCCCACTGGGGCTCGTGTCTGTGAATTCCCTTCACCATGTTTGTTCTGCTGTGATCTTTCCCCCAGTACCGGCAAACCACATTTGGCTGTTCCCTAATACCACTGCCTGGAACTGGTTTTCATGCAATTACCCTAAATTTCTGCTGCTTCCTATTATTTCACACCTTGCTTCAGGAAAGTGGGGTTATCATGTGAACCCAAAACTGGGCAGCCTGAAGGTTCTCTTACTCTTGCTGCCTATTTCTGGCAGCATGAAGAGCTGGTACAAAGAGTGACAACAGGAACCATGCATGCTTTTGTGCTCCTGCTTCCAGGAAATTCTCTTTGTTGTGTGTTTATAGAGCACCTTGCAGAGCTGACCTGTGATGCAAGTTCCCCAGGGGCATGCAAAGAGGAACCGTTACCATAAATTATTGCAATTATTTCAATTATAATAATTATTATTCTGTCACTTAAATTTCTGCAATCAATTTTTCCAAAGTCTAGTTCAAATCATCTTTTCTCTGCCAGATGCTGATCACAGCAAGAGTGAGGTGCAGCATCTGCTGCTGGTCAGAATCTAGTTTAACTCATGAAATACCACAGAGGCAGGTGCCTGGTAAAGTGCAGGCCTGGGTCTCTTTGAGGGGTTCAGGGAGAGCCCATCAAAGCAGCTGAGTGTGCAGCATGATCTCTATGCTGCAGACCAGGTATGACATTAGTCTGGGTGCTGCAGGCTGGAATAGGACTGCACTGAGCTGGGCTACAAGGGTTCAGAGCCAGGATGTTGTGAAGGGTGAAGGTGAAGGGTGGTGGGTAGATTATTCAAATTTAGACAGCTGAAGGCTGTGTCTCTGAGCCATGGCAGCTGTCTGGCAACCCACCGAGAGGGCCTGGACGTGCCAAGGAGCAGTTCATCCCATCCTCATAGGAGCACCTCCTAGCAGTGCATCACCTCACCCTCTGGAGACACATCATTTTCCCCACTGGTTTTAGTGAAGACCAAAGTGTCTGTTTAGACCAGACATCTGGCTAAAGTGGGAGAAAAATCATACCCTTCACACTCTTAATTGAAGGTTTGATAAGAAACCTTGACGTGTGAGAAGAATCTATCAATCCAGAGGTCTGGGAACCACCAATTCCAGATAAATGTAGGAAGGACAAACCAGGGGCAGTTTCCTCTCATCAATCAGCATCAAGTGACACTAATAACACACTGTGTTTGGCAAAAACTAATACAGAATATACAGGTCACTTTCCTGAGCGACAGATCTGAGACCTAAAATTCGTGTCAGTTGGACAGGTCCATTGAGAAGTATCTGCCTTTTTTTTTTTTTTTTTTTTTTTTTGTAGCAGTTCAGAGCTGGCTTACAACAAATGCAGGGTGTAATATTAACCTCACACGAGGCGCTCCTTCCTTGGGCATCACTGCTGCTCCTTGTAATAAGCATTCTTCTATTGCAAACCCTGAGAAAATCCATACCCAGGCCAGCTAACTTGAAATTAAGGCAGGAAGCTCTACCTCAGGAGGCAGTCGTTCTTGAAATGCTCATAATACATATTCAGTTCACTGCTGTAAGAAAGGGACTGAATGATATCTTTGAATCTTTCAGCAGCAAGACAATAGACAGGAACTAGGAGATTGCTGCGGTCTTCTTATTGATATCATGTCTAATTCTGTGTTTCTGCCTTCCAAAAAGACCTTTAGTTAATTAGAAGAGGATAAGAAAACTGCTGCTACAACGACTTGCTGTTGGGGAAGGTTGTCTTCTAGTGAGGAATTCACTTACGCTATTCATCCAAGGGAAAATTAAGAGGCAATTGGATCATGGCCTACAGGTCTGGGCATTGAAAAATGGCCCAGGGATATAAAAGGGACTTTGATTTGCTGGGAAAAGAAAGCTGAAAATCCAGGGGTAGGCAGAGGAAATGCAGTCACACTGGTAAAAAAGTGCATAAAGCGAATGGCTAACAAGGCTTAATGGGATGTCCCTTACTCATCTTAAAGTCAGGGTGGGGGATGTGCCATGGAGCTCACAAGTATTATGAGAATAAGGCAGAAACTGGTGGGGTGGAACTTCGCCCTCCTCACTGTTGTTTGGTGTTTTGGATTCTCTGATTCCCAGGGCTACAAACAGCTGCCTTTTCTCACTGATAAGAGATAAAAAAGTCTTTCTCACACACAGCAGTATGAATTAAGAGTGTAGCAAACAGTCTGCCATTTTAAGCATCAGGGACTACGTCTGTTCTTTAAAAGACACTATTTGACTTCACTTGTGTGGTTGCTTCAACGTTTCTTGGTGATCCAAGGAAAGATATCCAGAGAAAAAATAAAATAAATGGACCAGAAACCAGACATGAAACACCTTGCTTTCAATTCGCTTTCTTCAAATTAAGAAAATTATAAAATTAAGGGCCAGTTTCTTCAGGAATCACCAGCAAAGGCCACATTTAATGCTGTGTAAAGTAGGTGAATGTTTCTACTATTTCAGTAGTCTTTTTTGTGAGCTCTGCTTAGTGAAGGTGTTTCAGCTAGTTCTCTAGCTGGAAATGAAAAAAAGAAAAAAGAAAAAAAAAAGAAAAAAAGAAAAGTAAGGATGTTTTTTCCTTGTTTGATGGCAGAGCTGCAGAAGGCTGCAGTCTGAAACCCAGGGCAGTGAGTGGGGTTCCTAGGGTGGGTCCAAGACAAAGCTGGACCCTAATTCTAATTTCAAAAATCCCACATTTTTGAAAGGCTTTGGGACAGTGAGACTGGAGGTTTGTCACATAAAGGCAATAATTTGCCCAAGGTAACTGATCAAAAAAGCTGTAGAGAGGTAGGAAAAATAAATTGTGTTAACAACTTCATGAGTGTGCTGTGTTTGACAGGGATAGAGTTAATATTTTCCACAGTAGCTATTATGGGTCTGTGATCTGGATTTGTGCTGAAAACAGTGTTGATAACACAGGAATGTCTTATTTATTGCTGAACAGATCTTGCACAAAGTCAAGGCCTTTTCTGCTTCTCACGACACCACACTGGTGAGGGGGCTGGAAGCTGGGAGTGGACACTGATGGGAAGCCGACCTCAACTGACCATGAGGACATTCCATACCGTACAGCAATGTGCGCAGTATGTAAATCTGGGGGAAGTTCTAGGGAAGGGGGGACATTTGGAATGGTGGAAGTTGTCTTCCCAAGTGACAATAAGGTGTGATGGAGCCCTGATTTCCTGGGGAAGGGTGACCATTTGCCTGCCCTTGGAAATGGTGCTTAAATTCCTTGTTTGGTTTACCTATGAGGCTGTTATAATCCCAATCCATGAGTTTTCTCAGTTTAACTCCTCTGATTCTCTACCCCATTCCTACTCAGGGGGAGTGAGCAAGTGGCTGTGTGGGGTCTAGCTGCTGCCTGTGCTTAAACCTCGACAATGAGGAATAAGTACCATTTCTTTAATCCTGCAAAGGATGGCACCAGTCAGAACCAGCAACCAGAATTCAACTGAGTTCAGAGGGAAAGCAGAGATTTTTCACTGTGAGACCAGTTAACCACTGAAAGAAACAATGAAGGAAGCAGTGGTTTCCAGCCCTGCTCATATATTGGGTTGACAGGCCACATGGAGCCACAGGTGGATCCAAGATGGGGTAAAATTGGGCTACATGAGGTGAGAGAACATCTCCTGATAGTAGTAGTCAGGTGAAGGCCTGCCCTCCAAGTTATCACTTGCCAGAGGGGATGACTGTGTGGCTCATTTGCAGGTTAAACACAGACTGGACTTCTTAACCAGGAACATGCAGAGACATTTCAACAGGCTCTGCTCAGCTACAATTGCATAATGAAGTCCTTTAAGGAGGAAATGTTTCTATTAGTTCAGTAATAGGGCTTCATTAAGAGCCTTTATAGACCAAAGAGTAACCCAATCAAAGGTTCCTGATGAAGAGAAAACAGCAAAATAGGAAAACCAGAATTTACTACATACCAGGAATGTGTTTCTTCATTGACTTACAAGGACATTTAGTGCTCATTTGCATATGGAAACATGTGCACAGAGAAGCACGAGCCCACGGAGGTGCCAGCATTCCCAGGGATCAGTCCTGGCTGAGGTGGAGTACATCCAGCCTGTTTTGCAGAGTACAGGGCCATAGCTGTGAGACCCTGGGCCAATGATGGATGCATCTGGAGGATGGAGTCTCAGAGGGTGAAAGAGACTGCAGAGTGGTGCCACAACAGGACAAGATCCAGCCCTGGTCGTGTTCTGAAGACTCAATTTCTTATATTTTGTGCTCTCTGGGGGACCAGCCTGAGGTGGATGGCTCCCCAGTTGCAGGTGATCCAAGAGGAAATGCACACACAACTACTAAACCACCCTTCCCTCTGCATGCCTAATCCAAGGGGTGGGGAGACCACGTGAATGATCCCAAATCCACCAGTGGTTCTCTTGCTGGAAGGCAGAGAGTCATGGCCAGAGTCACAGGTAAATACAGCCCTACAACCTGAATCTCCAACACCACAGGAGAGGAACGCCTCCACTGTGCTCGTTCTTGTCCTTCTTTCTTTACTAGCTGTGTCTGCTAGTGAGGAAGGATGTGTGGCAGAGCCTGCACAGGGAATCTTGCAGACACTATTGTCTCTGAGCTTATCCTGGCAATCAGAGTTGTGCAGTCCCAGCTCTCTCCAAGACACACCATAGTCCGTATGTCTTGCCGGCCAACACTAGGACCTGGCAGTCCTGGGGAAACAGACCTTTCTCTCACAGAAAAAAACAGAGTAAAAATAAAATATTACCTATGTGAAATGTCTCCCTTGCAGTGAGTTGTGGGACAAAATTTGCCAGCAGAAAGGACCTCCTAGGCTGCTGCAGTCACTCATCCACAAGAACCAAAGCCTCTAATCCCATTAAGAAATTTATCTTTCCTGATGGACAAAAAAAGCTTTCTCCCATCAAACATCTATTCTGATGGAAATCTTTGTACCAGAACTCTTTCTGTCTCACAAAGGACCAGGGTGCAATCTAAGCCTTTGATGTTGTGTTTGGAGTATAATGAAAGGCATTAATTTGAATAGAATTATTGAAATGGCATGTCTGTTTCTGCTATTAATAGAGAAGTCTTAAAACAATGAGCAGCAGAGATGGGGTCTACTGCAGCGAGCAGGAACAAAGGCAGAGCATTTTGCTCTGGCTGTATTATGGGAATGGCCTCAGGTCTCTAATGTGCTGGGCTCTGCATAGAGCAGAAACAACAAACCTTACACGAGGCTAAAAGAGCAAAGTCTTCAGACCTGGGCTCTGTCTGCACATCTCCTACAGCTCAAAAGCGGCAGTGCATCAAAGAAAACTGCACAGAACGGATTCAAACCAAATGAGAGGTGATGATCTTCATTTACCTGGGCAGCTCCTTGCCAGAGGGTGCTATGGCTGATAGAAGTTTATCTGGGTCCAAGGTGAGACTGAATGAATTCAGAAAAAAGAAATCCAATAAGGATCAAGCCTATAATTCCCTAATATTTGTAGCATGGGAAGGATACAGGAGGGGAGCATCATACCTGAGTGACATGATATTATGCCTTCCTTACACCTGCACTTTTATGAGGACACTGAGACACCTGAGATTTAATGACTTAATAAAATCATTCTGATCGTTTTGAATTCTTCTGATATCTGTATGTAAAAAAGAATTTGTATTTTTATATCTGTGCATCATTGCATAATATGCTGAAAATCATAGATATAGGTGGATTCTGTGGTGGAAAAAATAAAAAACCCAAGCAACACTTCCCAGGGGCTTGAGTTTCTGACAAATTGTCTCTTTGTCTTTCCTGTGTGCTTTCCAGGAACAGGCTGGCAAAGAGACTCAGGGATCATTGCTCCTGTGCTGTATTCTGGGAGCAGAACTGGCAAGGCAGGATGAGGCACCTTGTCAGTACTGGCTCCACAAAGGAGCTGACAGTGGGAAATAGCTCAAGGAAAGCTAACTGCATGGGGTGAAATTAGATGGTTTCCCAGTCTCAGGACACTGAGAATCTCTGGGGAAAGATGGCAGAAACATGCTTTTTCCACAGAGTGTGACACACAGCCCAAGAGTTCAAGAACCCTCCTGCTGAAGAGGAATAAACTATGTAGTAGTGGATGACACAAATCCCACCAGCCTCCTTAGCAGCTGTTTCCATGAGGGATGGAACACAGTGAATGATTTGAGTTCATTCTTTGCCTTGACAGGTGTTTTCGGGCTCAGATAACCTCTTCACCTGTATTCACTAAATTGACCTCCAGAGCTGGTTTGATGGGCACAGGATGATGCAAGTCCCAGCTTTGGAAGGGGCTATGACCACGCATGAACAGCATGAAGATCAGCTGCAGAAGGAGTCTGGAGAAAACCTCTGTGCTCTGGAATGTCATTCCCGGCATTTCCTTCTGCCCTTCACCCTGCACGGAGCAAGAAGTCTTGCCTTGCACATCTGCTCTGAGTCCCTGGTACAGCTTTCCTTTCCCCCCAAGACACCAACACCAAGGCTAGCAACATCCTCCCTCCTTCAAGTTCTCTGTGGTTCTCCACCGCACTGCTGGGGTTTAAAAACAAGCCAGACAGAGGTTCTGCAGGGCTCTGAGAAAGGGATCAAGGCTGGAAATTACACCGGGTACAGATAGAAAGAAGAGAAACCAGCAGCTGGCTTTCAGAACAGGGGAGCAGGGGACAGGAATGGGAGGCTAGTTAAAATTAAAGCTGGTGTGAGAAGAGATGGGGGAGACCAGAAGAAGCCGAGAACAGGAGGCAGCATCACAACTTCTGGTCTTTGCTGCTCTGGTTTTAATTACCTGGCAAATCTCCCCGTAACATTCCATCTCTCTCATTCAGGACGCTGGGGATTCTTTTCTGTTAGTCACCGCAGACAAGGCCAGCACCGCATTTTACCCTCCCCAGAGCGGGAGAACAAGGCTGAAGATGCGCGTCTCCAGACGGGAGCGGGCAGCTTGGCAGACAGCGCCGTTGTGTGTTGCTCCCACCGTGTGAGCGGCAGCGAGAAGCCTGCTCTGTGTCAGTGCCAGAGCTCCCTGCGGGAGCCGGCCCCGCCGGGCAGCCGCGCTCCGGGAGCCCACAAGGCATCTGCTCCGCTGGAAGGATGCTGGGACCCTCCGTAGCCCAGCCCAGATCAGTGGGCTGATGGCTACTGCGTAACGCTCATGGCTTGTGGAGGTGCTGCTTTTCTTCTCCGCAGCAGTAAAACAGCCCAGGCCCCCGTTTCGAAAAACCTCGTTTTGAAATACCCCGAGCTGCTATCACAGCTGTATCACTATTATTTTGCATGCTGCTCCAGAGTCATCTGAGCAATTGAGGGCATGTCTGTGCATTGAAGGGCATGAAACAGTTTCAGCACAGTGTGCAGGATGGTCCACTGGGAAGCTAGAAGCAGGACACCCATGTTGCATCTCCTTTAAGGATGCAGTCTTAAGCTCTGGAACAATCCTTGGGACCTGCTTTGTGCAGGATATGCTTCATCCCCTGCAACAGAACTGCCCTGGCATGCATTTTGTTTCGTGTTTTATTTGACTTGGCCCCCAGCTGCTGCACCGTGCCCTCTGTCTCACAGGCTGCCTCTGAAGCACAGCAGTGCGGCACTTTTCTGGGGGCTGTGTGGGCTGACATGGAACACATACAGAAGCTTACTGTAACTGAAGAACTGGCAAGCTGTAAACTGTTCCCTGCTTATTATCTGGGCTGATTGGCTGCCGGGTTTTCACAGAAGCCTGGTCTCCCAGGAACACCAGGAGAGAAGACTGAAAGCCAGCGGAAAATGGCAAAGCCAATGAAGATTTTAATGGCATCAAACTGAGCATCTACAGCTAAGGCAGACATAAATGCACTATCAATGATGCATTTAGAAGGTTACCTCTCATGATAAAAGGTAATTGCAACAAGGAGGTTTCTCCAGCCTTCCTTCCTTCCTCTTCTTACCCTTCCCCGAAACTTGTCATTGTTGAGAAAATGGCAAGACCCGCAGCACACAGGAGGAACAGAAAACACCAAATAAAGCTGGGACAGGACCAGCAGCAAAGGTCAATACTGTAACCTACGCACAGATTCATCAGAGTCTGGCAATTATGCCGGGTGTTAATTCTGCTGCACCGGTCTGGATGCAACAGCACCGGCACCTCTGGGTTGGCACCAGCGTGGCCACAAAGCAACCCCTGCTCCACCTCTCCTTGGCACTGCCCACCACTTTGCTCCTCTCTGTCCTTTGGCAAACCTGGCCTGCACATTTGGAAACAATGAGATAAAGCTCACAAAATGAAGAGGTTTTGAGCAGGTGCTGGATCTATTTATTTGTCTGTTGGCCTTTCAGTTGCTGGGGGCCACATCTCCAAGTTCAGCCATGAAATAATAAGGACTATAAATAAAACAAACAGGCTGAGATCTTTCACAAGGCTCCAGTCACTAGCAACTACTGGAAGACAAAGTACCAGGTGGTACAGAAGTCCTTAGGATGTACAACCAAAGCTGTCAGGCTGTAATCCATGAACACTTCTCTTACCAGCAATATGGGTAAACACCTCTCTCACCACATCCTCTGCTACCAGCAGCTCTTTCTCCCCTCTCTGCACCAGTGCTGTAAGCCGAGGATGAACTCTAGGTGATCTGGCTTAAACATAGGGGGGTGTGTACATATTTCCATGTTTAATGCGTATATCTTTACAGACACCTTACTTTCTGTCAGTTCACTGACTGGGGTTGTCATGTGGTTTCAGAAAAAGGGGATGCTTCCCATCATTTCCACCATTAGCCATGAACAACCACTGTGAGCTGTCTAGCCTGCCCTTAAATAATTTTAACAGCAATTCTCTGACATCTCCTATGGACAGAATTTGACAGCCAAAATCAGCTCTTCCTGAGAGCATTCATCTCTATTTTTCAGCATTAATTTTCTTTTCCTTCTGCTTTGTGCAAGGGAGCCGTGGTACAACAAATGGGGTTGTTTTGCCAGGATCATCAACTTACAGGATCATTTAGGTTGAAAAGACCTTTAAGATCATGGAGTTCAACTGTTAACCCAGTTAACTTCTGTGTTCACCACTAAACCATGTACATAAGCACAGCAGATCTTCTACAAAACCTCCTGTAGTCACATACAGCAGCTTCTGTGCAAAATCTGCTCATTGCAGGGGCAGAGGCTGAAGGGGGCAACCCAGGGTGGGTTTCCCAAGGATGCTGCAGAGCTGAGGGACATGGATTTGCATGGTCCAGGAGTGACCTGGCATCCCACGGATTTGTGTGAATAGAGTCAAGACAAATGGATGCACAGAGACAAAGTTGTGGCTGGGCTGGGCAGTGATGATAACGGTAAGGAAGAGAGTTTCGTGCTGGGAAGTGTGGACCACCAAGAGGTGCTGAAGGTCATTTAAGTGTCCTTCTCTTAAGTATTACTCCAAAGTATTACTAAGGGACAGGTGTGAGCGAACATTTTTTCTAAGGGTCCTGGGATGTCGTGCTCTAGTTCCTGCTGTTCCCTGGTCCCTTGTGTACATTCATTCCATCAGGCTCCCAGCAGACTGCTCTGGCTCACCGAGGCACCGTGTGCCAGCTGAGCCAAGTACCTCCAGGTGCTGCAGACAGAGTTAAGGGCGCTGAGTCAGAAGAGGCTGTTCAGCTGCAAGTGTGGGGGTTAGAAACCTCAGCAAGGGCAACACAGCTGCTTGCTCCAACCTCCCGGCACTGACACCCCATGACAGGAGTGCCACAGCTGTAGGGGGAGAGAAAAGCTGGGTCAGTACACTGCAAGTTGTGCACGTCCCTACTTGCCATTTTACTTTTGCCCTAGATCCCATCTCCCCTCTGCAAAATGGGAATTCGCTGGTGAAATTCCTCATCCCCAGCCTTTGCAAGCTCAGTGCTCTGTATGGGGTATGTGGATAGGCAGAGGTCCTGCTTTTTGCAGGGGTGAGTCTCCTGGTACTCCCATCAGGCTGGAGGCAGCTGGGTGGCTTCTCCTTTGCCAAGGAAGGTGTGAGTATCACCACCACACCACAGGACCTTTCTACAAGAACGTAAGAAGGATTTCCTCTCCTCCAGCTGGTGCTTGCTGCAATATCCCACAAACTTTTTGCTCTTCACACTCCCTCTCTCCAGCTGAGTGGGTTGAAACTGGTCTGTGTGCCCCAAAATTGAGGGGGAAGGCACAGCAGCTCCTTGTGACAACTGCACAGAGGCAGTGCTGGAGCAGATGCCTGTCCCTGAGGACACCAGGCAAGTCGTGCCTCATCCCCCAGGAGCCAGTGTCCTCTTCAGGGGTGAAACTTGGCAGGCAAGGTACAAGGACAATTCAGAAAGGCAGGTGGTAAAATGTAATTTCAGATCCCACGCAGGCAAGAAAAGAGAAAAAAGAGAGGCTAAGAAGACTGAATTATTTGCTAGTTTGGAATGCTTAACTTTTCATCTTCTCTAGAGCATTTGCATAATCGTTTTTGTTTGGTTTTTTTTTTTTGGTGCATGTGGGATCTTTTGTTTTGTTTTGTTTTTTTTTTGGTTTTTTTTTTGGTTTTTTTTTTTTTTTTTGGTTTTTTTTTTTTTTTTTTTTTTTTTGGGTGAATGAATGAATGAAATGCTTTTTCATCTGTGCTACCTTGGCAGCCTCTGTTTGAGTACCAGCAAATTATTCTGTGTTTACTGCCATCAGAAGATGCCAGCTCTTGGGAGCCTCACAATGTAATTGCAAGCAAAGCCTTGGAAAAGGGGAGAAGCTGGGGACAGGGAGGTCACCAAACTGAATGGTGCCACCACTGCCAAAGAGCAGGTTTCCTGCACCCAGTGCAGCAGCCTGTGTGTATCCACAGCCTGTCTCGTCCCTGCAGGGCCATGGTGTGTCCCTTTGGCTTTTCAGCCTGTGGTTGTGGGTTCAGGCAGGAGATGGTGCCCAGTGTGGTGTGGGTGGAGGTGTTGCTGAGCAGAGCCAAATCTTGCTGCTCCTTGGCCTACTCAGCATTTCTCTTGATCAGAAAGTACTAGAGTTCCAAAACTCAGTGGAGGCTGTGCCAGAGTGCTTCACCTGGTTATTGAGATTCCTTGCTAAGTCCCCTCAGCACATCATCAGGCTGACAAACGTGAGCATTGCTGAAAAAAAATGGAGACATTTCATTTAAAATTTGTGCTGAAACCCAGTGTTCAGCCTTCTCTGTAAGAAAATGTGATTAAACATCTCCTCTTTAGCTTGAAAGCACTTGCCAAGTTTAATCTGAAAATTCATTACACCCTCTCTCCACATACGTTTTCCAATGAATGAACTATTTATCTCCACCCTATTAAATGTATATATATAAATATCTGTCTCTTACTGTATCGACAGACTGCGGGGCTCATGTTTGGGTTTAGAGACAGACTTGCTTTGAGACTCTTCATTCTCTTATGTGTCCATAACTGTGTTGGAAACCTCTGTATGATGTGCTTCCAGTCGTGTCTTGGGGAAGGGAGAGGCCACTTCCAAAGGGAAAACTGAGTTAAATAATTTTTAAAAACCCAGAAAAACCAAAAAACCCCAAACCAACACAAACAAACCAGAAAAACGAACCAGCCCAAAACCCCTTTGAAATAAAAATGAGAAATCTTCTGGCTCACTGGTTGCTTTGGAGCACCAGGGAAGTGATCCTTGATGGCTAGCACAGAGCTATCCATGTGCTTCAAGTCCTGATCTCCCCAATCAACCCTCCTCCTAATGGGGAATATTTATTCTGTGTTGACAGAAGTGTGTTCCAGGGTGGGAACTAATATTAATTATATGACAAACACATCCTTGGGCAGCGATTTGCATGCGGCCTTACATAAAACAGCTCAAGGTCCTATAAAAGCGGAGCAGAGTCTGCTCCTGCTCCCTGCTGCATACTCAATGAATCCAGGCAGGATATTTGATTGTTGTGACCTTCAGGCTGTTCCCAGCCCTTGCACACCCATGCAGGTGACTGGCACAGACTTGGCAGCCATCCTGATGGGGCTCTTCAAGCAGTTTAGAGAACCTCTTGTGAAATACCAGGTGTGCAAAGGCACAGGGCGCCTCGAGCTGGGGTCTGCCTCCTTAAACCTGCGCAATATTTACAGCTTTATCATCTGCAGAGAACAGCTGGTGCCTCATCCCGCTGCATACTCCTCAGTGTGACTCTCTAACTTGCAGTCTGATTTATGGAGCATGCCTTGCTTTACTCAGTAAAATTTATAAATGGCACCAAAATAAAAATAAAAATAAAAATAAAACAAACAAACAAACAAACAAACAAAAACCAAGGAAAGGAAAGGAAAGGAAAGGAAAGGAAAGGAAAGGAAAGGAAAGGAAAGGAAAGGAAAGGAAAGGAAAGGAAAGGAAAGGAAAGGAAAGGAAAGGAAAGGAAAGGAAAGGAAAGGAAAGGAAAGGAAAGGAAAGGAAAGGAAAGGAAAGGAAAGGAAAGGAAAGGAAAGGAAAGGAAAGGAAAGGAAAAGGAAAGGAAAGGAAAGGAAAGGAAAGGAAAGGAAAGGAAAGGAAAGGAAAGGAGAAAAGTGGCTGAGCCTCTTTACTCCATATTCTACCATCAGAACTGACAAGTAAAAGGGCAGATGGGAAAATACCTGCTGAGAATGAAGGAAGATCTACTAAACAGAGATCTATCTCCACTCCCCATGAGGTTATCAATGATGTGGTGATCTGAGTATGAAAATAACATATTGTCAGAGCCAAGTGCTAGCAGAGAAATAGCTCAGCTATACTGGGCCTCATAAAAAAACAAATCTGGGGTATTTGGAGCAGCCCAGCCAAGGGATATCTGATTCCGGAACTGTCTCTTTTTTTGCTTATCCATTTCATCACCCATGGTTGCCTTTCACTGCCAGAAGACACGGAAACAGCATCATGAAATCCTCTGGCTCAAGGGGGTCAGTCTAGAGATGTTTGGGAAATCTTAGGATTTTTCCCTCCATCAAAAAAAGAAAAAAAAAAAATCTGATTTCTCAATACCAAAACTTGCCTTAAGGAATGGTTGGGATTGATGGATTTCCCAAATTTAAAAATAATTGGTTCCAATACCTTTTGGAATTGTAAAACTAAGGGTCTCTGACTTCTTTCAGTGCTTACTTAGAAATTCAGCCCCAGGTTAACAGAAGTGTTTGAGTTTGAGGCAAGAGCAGAGCAGTTGACAACA